>JBBBVM010000568.1:0-11006 GCA_037355625.1 Petunia x hybrida | reverse complement strand
ACTCTATCAGACAAAGGCAAAATATATATAGCAGGAAGACAAATGAGGCTAATTGTCTGGACTCCAACCTTCAGACCTGACCAAGAAACACCTATAGCACCTGTATGGGTTAACCTACCCCAATTGCCTTGGCACTGCTACAGGCTTGAATTTGTTACTAGATTGCTGGAACCAGTGGGAAGGGTCCTCTTCTTTGATGCTGCTTCAGTTCAAAAAACCAGGGGAAGTGTAGCTAAGGTTAAAGTGGAAATAGACATCACTAAACCCAGGCCTCCTCATATCTGGTTGGGTTTCCCTCAAGAGGAGGATGATGTCTTTGGTGATGGCAGGTGGCAAGTGCTAGAGTTTGAGGATGTGCCTGATTACTGCAACTTTTGTAAGCACCAAGGCCATGCAGAAGAAATTTGCAAGGTGAAAGCTAAGAATGAAGAGTACAGAGTCTACAGGGAACAGGATATGCAGAGGAAAAGACAACCAGATGAAAGGAATGGGAATTCTCAGAGGCAGGGTATAATAGAGGAACCAAGGGTTACACAGGCTAATCAGCAACAGCAGATTCAGAAGGCAAATGAAAGATCTGACATCAGGAACCAAGCAGATCCAAGTAACCAGCAAAACCAAGAACAGTGGCAAACTCAAAAGAAAAGAAACTTTAAAGCCACAGGAAAAACACAACAAGGGCTAAATCAGCAATGGAGAATGAGCAAAGCAAATACAATGGGGCAACCAGGCAATGATCAAGCAACCAAGAATCCAGGTAGTGGTTCTCCTGACCTTGCTCAGGGGGGAAAGGTTGGAACTTATGTAGCTGACAAGGATGTCCTTCATTTGAGGCAAGGGGAAGCCTCAATGAGGGAGCAGGTTGGAACCAAAACAAGACAGGCAATTCAGATCACAGCAGAGGTGCAGAAGGCAGCAGAAGAGCCTAGACTGAGGCAAACTCAGAATCAGCATAGTGTAGAATGTGAAAGCAATAATCTAGACAAAGGACATGAACCAGGTTTTGCTAAAAGCACATCAAACAAAGAAGCAGAAAAGACACCAACTTCTCTAAAGAGTAGAGGCAAACAGCCTCAGAACCAACAGCAGGGGCACAGCTCAAGGGAACAGGTGATAACATTAAAGGATGATGAGAATAAGTCTCCCCCAGAAATAGCAGCAGAAGATACAGTTGTAGAGGTTGATTCAGACTCTGTAGAAGGCACCCCCTTGATCAGAAAGGACAAAGGAAAGGAAGTTGACAGTGACAGTGAACCAGTCCAGCAATCCACATCCAAAAAACAGTCCAAAAAGTCAACCAAAAAGAGAAAGAAAAGTCAGAAAAGAACTCAGTTGAAGCAACAACAGGCAACCCAATCACCATACCCCCACTCAAATAACATGGTCTCAGTAGACCCTCAATGCATAGACCCTCTCCAAACCCAGGCTGATAACCCAGAATCAGAGGATCAGGAACAATCTGATTATGATGATGATGATGATGAATTAGGACTGAAGAATCTCCACTCAGTCATGCAGAGAGCTGAGGAGGAGAAACAATGTGCAATGAACACCCAAGTGTTAGAATTCAGCCAAGAGGATGATTATAGGGTTGTTAATTCAGAAGATGAGCAAGCAGGGATCCATCTCTCTGATTCTGAAGAAGAAGATGAACATGCTAGACAGTTGATCCAGGCCTTTGGCCCCCAGAATGAAGAGCAACACCAGATAGGAGAGGAGGACCTGCAAGCTATAGTGGAACAGCAGGGCCTATCTCCTAGGCAGCAATACCAAATTTCCCCTAGAATTACTAGGAGGAAATCCAAAAATAACCAAATCCAGACATCTCCATGATCAGTACATTGATATGGAACACTAGGGGCATCAGGACCCTAGGAGCTATAGACAGGATCAGGACTCTCAAAAAGCTTCAAAAACTCTCTTTCATAGCAGTTTTAGAGCCTTTTCTGGATGCAAGTCATCTTCAAAACTTCAAATTATTGACAGGAATGAGTGGTGCCTTCTCAAACCTAAATAGTAAGATTTGGTTGTTCTGGGAACAAGACTTCACTGTCCAAGTAATCGCAGAGGATGATCAGCAAGTTACAGTGGAGCTTCAGCATGTAGAGTTTGGGGAAGCTTTCTGGATCACCATAGTCTATGCCAAATGCAAGCCACTCCTAAGGAGGCCACTATGGGATACTATTAGAAATCTGAATTTTGCAGGTAGACCTTGGAGCATAGCTGGTGACTTCAATGTCATTAGCTCAATAGAAGAGAAATTAGGAGGTTTACCTTACCAGATTCAAAAAAGTTTTGACTTTCTTCAATTCATAGAAGATTGTCAGCTAGTTGATTTGGGGTATTCAGGAGCTAAATTCACCTGGTCTAATGGTAGATGTCTGGAAAAAAGAATCTGGAAGAGACTGGATAGAGTCATGGTAAATGATGAGTGGTTGAGTAGATGCCCTATGACTACAGTGACTAATCTTTCCTCAATTGGTTCTGATCACTGTCCTATGTTGGTGACTATGAAAGCAAGGCCAGAAAACAACACAAGGTACTTCAAGTTCCTAGACTGTTGGACCTCACATACTGATTTCATTTCAGTAGTTCAACAAGCCTGGAATGTTGAAGTAAGAGGTAACCCTATGTGGGTAGTTCAGCAGAAAATCAAGAATCTCTCTAGCACCCTTAGTAAGTGGTCCAGGATTGCCTTTGGTGACATTCATCAAAAGGCAAGAGATTATGAGGAGCAGGTAGCTAAAGCTGAGCAGGACTTAATGAATGATGACACAGAAGCCTCAAGAACACAGTTTCATAAAATTAAAGCAGAATACATCAGATATATGAAGCTGGAGCAGTCAGTTCTTAAGCAAAAAACCCACATGCAATGGTTTAGGGAGGGGGATGCCAATACTAAGTACTTTCACACCTTGATGAGGGGGAAAAGAAGGAGACTGTTTTTGCACAGAATTAGAGATGAAAGAGGGGCTTGGATAGAAGGGGATGAAGACATTGCTTCAGAGGCCTGCTCCTTTTATCAAAATCTTTTCACTAAGGGAAATGAGTCCTTCACCTTAGAGGACATTGAATGTATACCCCAATGTGTTGAGGAGGGAGATAATCAGCTCTTAACTGCCATGCCTGAAGCTGAGGAGATCAAGGCAGTTGTATTTTCAATGAATCCACATAGCTCAGCTGGACCAGATGGTTTGAATGGCAACTTTTTTCAACAATGCTGGGAAGTGATTCAGGGGGACATGATTAAAATGGTGCAAGCTTTCTTTTGTGGACAGAGACTACCCAGGTTCTTTACTCATGCCTGTCTAGTACTCTTGCCTAAAGTTCAAAGCCCCACCAAGCTGTCTGAGCTGAGACCAATTAGTCTCAGTAACTTTACAAGTAAGATAATTTCTAAGCTTATGTGCACAAGACTAGCAGGTATCCTTCCTAAAGTCATATCTCTAAATCAGAGTGGGTTCATAAGGGGGAGATCAATTTCTGAAAATGTGATGCTAGCACAGGAAATCATAGCAGACATCAAGAAGCCCAACATTGGGGGAAATGTGGCCCTGAAGCTTGACATGGCCAAGGCCTATGACAGGGTGTCATGGTCCTTTATTTGCAATGTGCTCAGAAAGATGGGTTTCAGTGAGGTATTCATAGACATGGTCCTCAGGACTCTTGATAACAACTGGTACTCAGTAATCATCAATGGCACAAGACATGGTTTTTTCAGCTCATCTAGGGGTCTCAAGCAGGGGGATCCTTTGGCCCCTGCTTTGTTTGTTTTGGGAGCTGAATTTCTTTCCAGAAAGCTAAATGAACTGCAGGATCTACCTTCCTATAGAGGCTTTCATATGGAGGGAAAAGGGCCAAGGGTTAATCATCTAGCATTTGCTGATGATATTATTATATTCACTTCAGGAAGCAAGCACACTCTTCAGCAAATGATGAAAGTTCTGAGGCTTTATGAAAATAAAACAGGTCAGCTGATCAATAAAGATAAGAGTTTCTTTATTACCTCCCCACATGCATTTCAGGCCACCATCCAGAGAATTGAAGAAGCTACTGGCTTCGCACATAAGCAGGGTCCTATCAATTACCTAGGATGTCCAGTATATAGTGGGAGGAAAAGAATTCATTATTTTTCTCCCATGGTGGAAAAAGTGATCAACAAGATTGGGGGATGGCAGGGTAAGATGCTGAGTCCAGGAGGAAGGGCAACTTTAATTAAATATGTGCTGCAGTCTATACCAATACACTTGATTACAGCCATCACCCCACCAAAAACATCCCTGAAGCTGATGAACAAGTATATGGCAGATTTCTTCTGGGGCATCAAAGATGAGAAGCTCAAGTATCATTGGGCATCCTGGAGTTCACTATCTGCTCCTGTTGCAGAGGGTGGAATTGGGTTAAGAAGAATTGAAGATGTTTGCAGAACTATGCAGTATAAACAATGGTGGGTCCTCAGGACCAAAGACACATTATGGGGCCAGTTCCTCAGGTCCAAATACTGTCAAAGATCTCATCTGATGTCAAAAAAATGGGACACTGGCAATTCCCCAAGCTGGAAAATCCTTATGACAATCAAGAAGCAGGCTGATAAATTGATCACATGGAGGATTCATTCTGGGTCATGCAGCTTCTGGTGGGATAATTGGTTAGGAGCAGGCAATTTGGCAACTGAATTAGCACCAGGAAGGAGGTATGGTAAAGTGCAGGTTCAAAAATTCATCACAGCAGGGAGATGGGATAGGAATAAGCTCATCAGAATAGTCCCAGAGTCAGTGGTAGCCAGAATTATGCAAGTACAAATTTTCTATGATGCAGCAAAGCCTGACCAGCCTATATGGTCACTCAGCACAGAGGGAGTCTTCAACTGCAAGTCTGCATGGCACAGTATCAGGGAGGTCAAACCAGTAACATTTATTGATGCTCACACTTGGCACAGACAGGTACCTTTCAACAGCTCTTTTCTGCTCTGGAGAGCCTTGAGACATAAGCTCCCAACAGATGACAGAGTGATTAAATTTGGACACAGTATTGTGTCATCCTGTGTGTGTTGCATTGAACCCAAGTGTGAGAATGTAGATCATGTTTTTAACAGTGGAGGTTTAGCACTCAGGGTCTGGAACTTCTTCTCAGCTTCTCTTGGTTTCAATAATCATCAGCCTGTATCCTTAAGGTCTAGGCTAATGAATTGGTGGCTGAAACCAACTAAAAATGAGGCCCACAAAACCTTACTTCACTGCCTGCCTATCCTCATTCCTTGGCACCTGTGGAAGAACAGATGCAATAAGAAATATGGCAACAAGTCTTCATCCATGATCAGAACCTTGCACAACATTACTGAAGATCTTAAACTCATCCTATTTAACTCTTTCCCTGAGCTTAAATGGCCAAAAAACTTTGCAGAGATTGCCTGCTATGCTGAAGGCTTGAAACAAGTAAAAAGAAGCAAGGCAGTAGTTTGGGAAGCACCACCACCTGAATTTGTCAAACTTAATACAGATGGCAGTGCTTTGAATAACCCTGGGAAAGCAGGTGCTGGTGGAGTCATTAGAGACAGTTCAGGGTCCTTTCTAGCTGCCTTTGCATTGCCTTTAGGCACCCAGACTAACAACTATGCAGAAGCTCAGGGTATCCTCCAAGGAATGCAGATATGTATTCAACTAAGTTTTTCTAGAGTGATTGTTCAAACTGATTCTGCACTCATGGTGCATTGGCTAAATAAGTCTGTCAAACCTCCCTGGCACTTGTTCAACATGATTTGCAGTATCCAAGATCTGGTATTCCAGTTTCAAGACATTAGGTTTGAGCATTGCTATAGAGAGGGGAATATGGTGGCAGATTCCCTCTCAAAGCTAAGTCACTCTCTGGTAGCTTGTAGGAATTTCAGGAATTTCATGGAGTTGCCAAACAAGATAAAAGGCCAGCTACTTCTGGACAAGAAAGGAATGCCAAACTTCAGAATCAGGAAGACAAAGAAGTTGAGCCATCCCTGATGTTCCCTCTCAGTATAGCAGATCCTACAATCCAAATTCCACATGTCCAATGAAACACCAAGTCTCTTTTAAAGCTTTCTTTAGTGTTTGCAGACTCTCAACCCCTAAAAAGTGTCAGTCTACTGTTCAAAAATCCCAACCTCTAATGCATTTTATTAGACCCAGGCCAATTTTTGACAGGACTATAGGCATGCCTTACAGTCTGCAGGCATCCTACATGTTCTGGCCCATAATTTTGCTTAACTCTTTGTTTATGCAGCATTGCAGATGGAGCAGAGAGAAGACCTCAAGTCTTGAGGAAATCAGTCATGGCCTCATGGAGCCCCTGTTTTGTTTAGGCCAACTCTGGCCCCTACTTTTATTGGCAATGATACAGAATATTCTCTGGACTGTTCTGCCCCCTATGCTATCTGCAGCTACCAAACTGAACAGGGGGCAAGGTCTTTGGCAGCTGAGGATTAATGTAGGGGTTCTTTCAACCTGTTTGCTTCTGTTTAAACAAGCAGATGGGTTGAAGTATGGTTCATTCCACCCCTACCAGTCAGGAACTTTCTTTCTGTGCAAACTTAAGCACCAATGCAGACTAACAACCATCACAAACTCAGCATCATGGCCCAACATAACCTTCTGTCCAAAACACATGACAACTCTGAAAGCTTTTTTTGACAGACCTATAGTTGTGCCTTACTGTCTGCAGGTACACTATTTGGTCTGGCCAAATTTATCTAACTGGGTGCTAATGCAGGTTTGCAGAAGAAGAAGCTTGGAAATCTGTTGTTGTAAGGACAACTTTAGAGCTTTGCTCTCCTGGTTTATTCCAGATCTGATAGTCCACCTTTTTAACTGCAGACTCACATCACTAAAAGAGTCAGCCTCACTGTCAAATGCATCACACAGTCCAAGGATTACCATCAATCTAAAGCCAAGTTTTGACAGGGCATGTGTTAGGCTTCACAGTCTGCAGGCACATCATGTGCCCTGGTCCCCTTTTCTACCTAACTGTTTGCTTGTGCAGCCCTGCAGGTGGAAGAAAACAAATTGGGAGGACAAAGTATGTCCAACCCATCTGTTCCTCAGGCTTACAACTTCTGAATCTGCTGCCATGAATCACAATTATCTGAGGAAATCTGCAGCCCAACTAAATTTTCCTGAAGCTGCAGTTACTTGGAAAAAGCTCAAAGAGCTCAGCCTTTTCTGTCTAAAAGCTACTGAGTTAGGAGATTTAGGCTCTGTCTTTGCCAATCCTCTGGAACCAACATTTGGATCTGCTGAACTCCCCTCTGAGTCATCCAAGTCTGATTTTGATAAAGAGGGTGAAGCAAAAGGGACTGATCCTCTGCTGGACCACCTGAAGCTGTTGATATACCTTCCTGCCAGCATCCCCAAAGCATTGAAGGTTGTTTTGATACAAAGCAAGCTGATCCACCCCTTTCCAGTCTCTCTACCTTTATTGCTGATAGATATTCCTCAAGATCTGAGGATGATGGCCTCCCCTGAAGCTGCAGTACACACTGCTGAAGCTGCAGCCCCCCTGGAACCTGCTATAGTGCTCCCACTCTTCTGTCTTGATACTACTGACCCTGGGTGTTTCTTCCCAAGGGATGTGATGATCCAGTCTGTGCCTACCTTCACCTGTGTCCTTGAGGATGCAGAGGACACACAGAAGGGCATGCTGGACTGTACCAATGGAATTGAAGCTGAAGACCTGGCCTGGTTTCTGCCCAGCATACTGTTGATGCTGATTTTCCACACTAGATTTGATCACACCTGGACACTGGAAGCATTGCTGCTTTGTTTTTCTGTTTCTGGAAAGGAGCATTCTTCATTTTGGCTATCCCCATTTCAAAGGATAGCTGAAATGAAGAATTACTCATATCCTCCCACTTCTGTTAGTTTGGTTCTACTTGTTAGGCTAACTATTTTTTGTAAAGGGAAGAAAACTCTCACACAAGCCTCTAGGTTTCCTTTGTACATAGGTGCTATCACCTACCTTAGAATTGTGAGGAGACTAAATGTTTCATCTAGCTCCCTTTCCCTTAATGATGACTTAGATTATTCTAGGTTGGAGGTAAGGTTCATGTCCCCCTCCTTTGTACTTATGTTTTTATTAATGAACAGGTTGGGGTCTATGCCTAACCCTGCACTGGAACAACTAGGTGTGACCTGAAAACCACACTTAGTATGTTTTAGTGATATTCAAAAAAAAAAAAAAAAAAAAAAAAACCCTAAAACCCTAAACCCTAAAACCCTAAACCCTAAACCCAAAACCCTAAACCCTAAAACCCTAAAACAACCCCAAACCCCAAAAAAACCCGTTTTCTCTCTAGCGCCCGGCGATTTTGGGCGATCTCAAGGCGATCTTCGCCGCTGCTTCTTCGGCCGTCTTTCATGGCCTCGCCGGCCACTGGGCAGCCCCCCACTGGGGTTGTCCAGCCACAAACGACCCCCCCAAACCCTATACCACCCTCCACAAACCCTAATCCGCCCCCCCAAACCCTAATACCACCTCCCAAACCCGCTTCAGCCCCGTTTTCTTACGCGTCCACACTGAAACCTTCAGCCCGTCCTTTTGTTTTGCCATCAATACCTGCTCCCACAATGGAGCTTCATCATGGGGAACCTTCATTCGTGTGGGAAGATAAGGACGTTGATAATATGGTAGTTCATGAAGAACTACAATACGCAGTTGTGGGGAAATTTTCGTATGGAATGCCTTCTTTTCATGAACTTAAAAAGCAACTACCATTGCAATGTGATTTGAAAGGAGAGTGTTCTATTGGGTTCTTGGATCTTAGACATGTGTTGATTCGAGTTTCATTATTGGAAGATTATGTTCATCTCTTGTCAAGGCCTGCTTTCTATCTCAAGTTTTCAAATGTATATCATCAAATGCGTGCATTGAAATATGATGTTTGGTTTGATCCAAGAGAGGAGACGTCTGTTGCAGTTGCTTGGATTTCTTTCCCAGGTTTGCCACCCGTTTTCTTTGTTAAAGAAGCTGTGTTTGCTTTGGCTAGTGCTGTTGGTAAGCCTTTGCAATTGGATGCTGCTACAAAAGCTAGAACAAGGCCAAGTTGTGCTAAGGTTAAAGTGGAAGTTGATCTATTATCCCCAAGGCCCCAAAGAGTGAGGATTGGTATCAAGAATTCAACTACTGGTGTTGTTAAGTACAAATGGGTTAAGGTTCAATATGATTATTTGCCAAAATATTGCAACCATTGCAAGTTGCAAGGCCATGATGAGGAGCAATGCTTTGTCTTGCATCCGGAGTTAGATGACAAAGTTGTTGAGAAGGGTGAGACTAATGTGAATAATCAGCCGCTTAAGATTCTTAAAAGTGGTAAGATTGTTGGCAATGTGAATGATAAGGGTGAGTTAGCAAAGGGCGAGGAGAACAACAAGGGGAATGCAGTGGATGCTCGACAAAATAAGGGTAGGAAGATTGGTAATCCTAATAGAAATCCTAATGCTTGGGTTAGAGTTGATCATAAGAAGAACCAAAGTCAAGATGTTGCCAAGGCCAAGGGAAACAATGTTCAAGTGACTAATTCTTTTGCAGTATTAGATGTTGAGGAGGATGGTGTCCAAGTTGGTGAGGAAGAGGTTGTTATCCCAGCTAACAAGGATGGCAACTCTAATCAAGTTGAAAAAAGAACTACAAAGTTGACTCCAAAAGCAATTGATACTGGTGCCATAGGTACTCGTCAATGGGTAGAAGAAACCTTTCAACCCAACTTGAAAGGAAAAGATACGGCTGGAGCATTACAGGAAGTTGGGGCTGTTGGTGATGCTGATAAAGATCGCGCATTAGTTGCGGTCTCGCAAACGGGGAATACAGTCCATGATGCTGATTTGGTAGGTAAGCTCAGCATGTTTAATGAAGCAGAGTTGAATGCGGTGAGGGGAATTAATTCCCAAGCTTGGGAGTTCATGCAGAAAGCCCTACAGTTAGTCAAGTCCAGCTCTGGGAAGGAAGTGTGTATTATGCCTTCACTTCCTCCAGGAGATGTGGGTGAGAATAATGTTGGTAATTGTATCTTGAACAAGACTGCCTCTACTATCCCCAGTCAAGCACAGGGTGAGGGTCTTGCTCAGGGTTCATCTTTAATTCCTTCAGGTTCTATTGCTGATGATACTGATGATTTTGAGGATGAGGAGGATGATGAAGATGACCTTATTGAAAACATGCCATTGCAACCAATTGTCAGGGAAGTCCATGCTCAGGAAGGTGTAAAATTGATGGATGGTCCTTTGAGTCCGGGCAGGCTTGAGCCTCAAGAACATGATGAAGATTCCACTGCTCATAATTTTGAGCAAATCGCTAGGGAGGCTGATTTATCTCCAAGAAGTGCACGATCACAGAAGCAGCTTGTTCCCCCAGCACCTTTAGAGATGTCGAATCAGTCAAAGCAGGCCTTGAGGAGAAACAAGAAGACCTATAGCCAGGATCCTGATAAGATCAAAGCATTGAGATCAACCTATACCAAGCAGAGTTAAATGGATAAGCTACTTATCTGGAACATAAGGTCAGTAAATACTCAAGAAGCGTTTGATAGGCTTATCACATTGCAACAAAGGAAGCACTTTCAAGTTGTAGGATTGATGGAACCATTCCAAGATGTTAGTACCATTAATAGCTATAAATTGAGATTGGGGATGGAACAATGTTTTCATAATGTCAATGGGAAGGTGTGGGTGTTTGTTAATGCTGATTTTGATGTGCAAGAGGTGATGAATGATGAGCAGCAGATTACACTCTCCTTCAACAACCAATTTTTTGATGAAGAAATTGTCATTACATTTGTTTATGCCAAAACAAATGCTGGTGATAGATTTTTTCTATGGGAAGCAATGCAGTACTTTGCTAGTGATAATGTCAGGCCCTGGTTGGTGGCTGGTGATTTTAATGTCATTCTATCTGAGAATGAGAAGTATGGGGGCTTGCCAGTCTTCATGCCTGAATATGAAGAATTTGCTTCTACTTTAGCAAACTGTCAGCTTATGGACCTTGGA